>JAUUTY010000637.1:0-20000 GCA_030979885.1 Lolium multiflorum | reverse complement strand
TATTCGGTTCATGTTATGATACTAAAACCTCTCAAACCAATTATTTAAGCAGCAAGAGGAAAACCAAACCAAGTAATTTTATTTTTTACACAGTCTGGTAAGTTTCTTATTGTTAATTTCTCACTCCCATCCCACTTTAAATTTTAGGGCGATATCAGAAGCTCCTCCTGAAACTGGAGGTAGCTCTGGAGTAGTCAAGCTACGGTTTGTTGGTGCTGACAGACCAAGAGATCCACTTTTCACTAGTTGTCCAGTAAAATGGCATAATGGACAAAACGCTAAGGTAGCAATATTTCGAAATGAGAAGCAAATCACAGGCGGTGATCTTTCTAAGCTGCAAATTGAGATTTTGCCAGTCAATGCTGATTTCTTTACTGAGAGAGGACAAGAGGATTTCACCGAAGAGGAATTCAAAAAACATATACATATGTGTAAAGGGAAAGAGTCGGTATTAACAACTGTTAATCTAAGAAATGGTGAGGCCGATCTTGGTTCCATCATCTTTACACAGAGCTCCCACCTGAAAAAGCTACGATTGACAGCAAGAGTCAAAAGGCAGGATCTTACAGTCAGAGTTCAAGAAGCAATCACTGATCCTTTTGTTGTCAAAGACCGCCGAAGTGAATGTAAGTATATTCATTTATCCATTCTGAACACTGAAACACTTTAAGCTTACTAGATTGGATTTTGATACATTGTAGTTTGCTCAGACAGTATTATCTGCGATAGTCAGCTGATGGACAGGCTCCACTTTTTTTTTTTTTGAGATTAACAGGCTCCACTTTTAAATGGCTGCCAAGCTGATTTAAGAAAAAAACTGTTAAAGCACATATTATATATTTAATGAAATATTATAGCCTTATACATGCAATGACATTATTTTCTCTGGAACTTGTTAGAACTAAATGTTCTGCTTTTAGAAGGGAACTACAAGATATGTCAAAAAATAGTATGCAGAGTTGGGATTGGGAATCACACTTTTCTTTCCTTTGTATGGAATTTAGTTTGACATGTTCATTCACTTACTCAGTAATGCAGGGCAATGTTGTAATTTTTTCTAATGCTGCATATTATGTGTTAGTTCAATAGTATGGCACATAGATTGCAGTGTACATTTATGGTAAATACCACTACCATCAGATGCAATGATAGCTAGAATAAACCAATTTCATAGTCGCAATCTTGTCCTAACTCACTGAACCTTTTTGTCTATTACAGCAAATGAAAAGAGTTATTTTCCATGTAAGGGAGATGCGGTACATACATTGAAGAGAATTTCCCCAAATGGAAAACGTTTCACTGCCCTTCAGGGGAAAAAGATTACTACAGTGAAGCACTTGATGCGTCACTATCACAAAGATAAATCTGCTCTACAAAAGGTAAAATATGCTGTAATGATATTTGGTAGTCTTCAATGTTCCAAAATACCTGCAATAGATACTAGTTAGTCATTTTCCTAGATCAAAATATGATATCAAGCACCTCCTAGGACTTATTTGGACTGCAAGTAATGCTAAATGTTCACGTGCACTATAATATCTGCTAGCATTTCATTAATTGCTAAGAAAACTCTTATTTTCTGGCAATTAGCTTACTGGCATGAAGAAGGAGGAATGGAATACCATGATTAAACATGCCACCATGTGTGATCCTGGGAATGAGATCTATTCTTATAGAGTCGCAGAGGAAAATTGTGAACTGTTATTCAACGATTTCTACGATCTCGTTGGTATGATGAGCAATGGATGCTATGTTCCTGTCAGAGCCCTTGGTCAGTTTCAGCAGGTATGCATTTGACACTGTTCCACTTTCATCAGAGTAAGGCTTTTGATATTCACTAATGTAATAGTGTGCTAGAATTACCTTGTAAATGTTCACACTTTTAAGGTATATATAGCAAGATTTATTTTGAGAATTGAATACTTGAGTGTCATAAAGATCAGCTATTGGATAACCTATCTCTTGGTAGAGCAAAATCCCAACTCCTGGGTTCTTATTTATAACGTTGGGACTCCCTTTACAGTTTCCTTCAAAAAAGGGTAAAATCATGTTATCTTTCATATAGTTAAGACCAATACATGAACTCAAAATGATTTCTTATCGCTAAATGGAGCATCTGATTGTACTGTGTAGTTTAGTTTGCCTGTAAGCATACGCCACCATGATTAAAATGTATTGTTCAATAAGCATCCATTTTCGTTTGCAAGATCTGTGTCATTTTTTGGCACCGTGTAAACCTCTTTAAGCACAGTGGAATTATGTGTGGGGCTAATGGCAACCCTTGTTCACCTACTGCAAATCCATAAAAGTACAAATTCATCATTAAAGTGTTTCCTCCGATTCATATTAATTCACTCAACTTTATCTAGATATAGATGTATCTAGTCAACAAACATGTATCAAGATAAAGTGGAGTCAATTAATTTGGATCAAAGGGAGTACCAAATATGAACATTGTTAGCACCAATAGATTGCTATCCCAATAAAATATTCCGATGGTTTAGAAGGTTTAATAAGGTCTGATCATTTGACGCTTGTAGTATCCAAAATACCAAGCAAGCATGTGATTGTACATTGTGATGGCGATGAGATGAACTTAACCTTCTGTTACAGCTGAATAACTGGAAAATATCCGGGTACAAAAGACTTGAGGAGCGAGAGAACTCAGGGGATCTTATCCCAGATTACTTGATGATGAATGACGGCCCTGTCCGTGCGATGCCTCTTAACAACGTCGCAGGTTCTTCTGTACAATCTAGACCGGCATGGCAATATCCTAATGACATGTCTGCACAACAAGGTGAATTTTAATATTGTGTTCCATCACTGATCTTGGTTGTTACATGTTTCTCAAAATTCAAGTTATTCCAGAATTTCGTGAGCCACAGCCATGTTGGCAGCAGAATGAATTCTCACCGGCCGAAGTCCGGTCAAGCAATGAAGCTGGTCCTTCAAAGCAAAAAGCACCACTGTTTTCACAGCACACTGAGTATCAAGGTCAATATTAAACACCTGCATGATATTTTATCACACATTCTTCATACTGTTATTGCTGCTTCACCGCAGGAAAATTAATGTTATTATTGCTACTGATGATTTTGGTAATCAAATTGCTTTAGACCTCGGCCAGCATGGTCCTTCTATGCCACACTGTCATCTGCACCAGGGAAATATCTTGAATGGTCAGGGACCATTCTCAGGACAGCCAACTATTCCTTCCTACAATGTTCTGCCGGTAAGTAAAGTTACTTATGGCACTCAACAGTTCGATCTTCCAATTATTCATTGACAACCTGAAATGTTTCCTGGATTGTAGGTTCCAGAGGAGGACTTAATCACAGGTACAAGTCTAATTGGGCAACAGAATGGACATTTAAACTCTCTGACGACTGATGCTCCTGGTACTTCTTATTCTGTAAAGTGTGCTTGTTTCATCCAACTTTTTCATTCATCCTCCATAATGCTATTGCCTCTTCTGATAGTTTTTGTAATTAACTTGTTGTAGAACTTGGTCAGCACCATCCTTCTATGCCCCAGAATGGAACTCCTTACTACCCGGCCCAGGAAAATATTTTAAATGGTGAAGGATCATTCTCAGGACAGCCAACTATTCCGTCCAACATTTTTCCTCCAGTAAGTGAAGTCACCTATGGCACAATCAACAATTCTGTCCCGCAATTTTTCATTGACAACCTGAATGTTTCCTTGATGGTAGGTTCCAAAGGATGACTTGATCACAGCTTCAGGTCTAATTGAGCAACATAATGGACACTTAAGCTCCTCAATGACTGATGCTCCTGGTACTTCTTGTCCTGTTACAGGTGTGATTTCTACATTCCAGTTTTTCCAATTTCACTATATATGCACTATGCAGTGTTCTAGACTATCAAACTTAAATCACTTTTCCATTGTGCATTGCTGGGTGTTGAAAACGTTGCCGTTGAAACTTTTCAGATGGCCTTAGTCAGGCAACCTCTTCATTTAACCATGTGGCGGCTGACTTCTGGGGGTTATCTCCAATTGAAGTATGTGTTTTCTTTTCAACATGTTACAGGAATTTTTGTTTAGAACAAGAGAAATGTCTTTGCTCCGGTTGAACTGCTGAAGTATATCAGTCAAGAGTAGTCACATTCTTTAGTTATTTGTTCAGTCATGATGATGTTTGTTCTTGCAATTGCAGGAATTTGTACCACAAGTGAATCTAGCAGAGCGGGGCTTTCTACAAGATGACGACGGTATGTTATTTTGGGTACTCATGATAACCATAGCATATTAATTTTTATTGGTATTCTAGTTAAGCTGCTAAACCTTGGAGCTTGTATTACTCCAATCATCCTTTCCTCCAATCAGAACTCTTCAGAATTCATAAAAAAAGTAACTCATTTGACTTCGAACCTAAGAAGATTGAAAGTTGATGTTTATCTTTATAATTACTCGAGTCGACATGCTTTAACTGCTGTGTACCAGACTGTTCAAATGCCTGGCTCCTTAAAAGTTGAAAAAATTAGGGATGAATCGGTATCCTTTCGTTCTATGCCCTGATAGTGTGTTTGTTTTATTTCAGGTGAACTGCTGAATTTCAACATCCAGTTTGATTGTTATGAACATGATGGCGGCAACCTGTGATAAAACTTGACACGACTGCAATCGGCATTCCTCTACCAGACTGAACTACTCTAGTGCGTCTAAACCATAGTGTTGTAAATATCAAATGTTGTACCCCAGCCATGTAAAGCTTGTATGGCTAGTGGGTACTGGCTATACTAGACATTTGGCTTGCATTAATTCTCATTAATAAACACCGTTAGCAAATGTTTGTGCTGCTAAACTTTGGGTAATCCTATGAAAGTAGTATCAATTAAGCTTTCTAGTTATGTTGACACATTTTGACTCGTAGTATGGTGTGCATCATGAAATCGTTACGAATGACTTGAACAATGTAAAATACACGCAAGAGAGATCACAATAGTTATACAAGATTTCAGTTTCTTAAGTACAAGAGAGGTTCCGTTTCTCCATGATCCTATCAGCTCCTACACCAAGCCCACACAAAGAGACACGACAGGCCCTCATCGTCCTCCGCTGCCCATCTGCGAAACCAAACAGGAAGGCATATTAATTTTTCATCATTCATTAGTTACTGAGCCATGAGACACCAAGGATAAGGAGCACATTAGCGATGGATGGAGGGATGCAGAGTTTTTTCACCTGACTGTGGACCGACTAGCCAAGCAAGCATGCATGCATGCATGCATGCTTAGTAGCCGATGTCAGCGTCGTCGACGACGAGGTCGCCGTTGATCCACTCGCGGTACGCCGCGACCGGCCAGATGAATCCCCTGGGGATGATCCTGGAGGCGAGCTCGACGTCGATGATGATCTCCCTCATGGCGGGCTTCTTCTCGCCGCTGATGGCGATGAGGTAGCTCCTGCCGACCCAGCCGATCCACCCCGCGATGTAGAGGAATAGGACGCCGGGGGTGATGAACTCGCCCCAGTGCCGCTGGTCGCCGCTGACGATGAGGTGGGGCAGGCCGTCGGAGCCGCAGAGCAGGCCGAACTTGCCGTAGTTGTCGAAGCGGCGCTTGGTCTTCTCGATGGTGGCCTGGATGGCGAGCGCGGGGGCGGAGTCGGGCGCGTACTTCTTGAGCGAGGAGGTGAGCTTCTTGACCGACTGCTTCTCGCGCTTGGCGAAGGCCTTGGAGTCCTTGCAGGGGGTGAGGCCGGCGATGTCGGCGGCGGCGGGGGGTGGGGAGGTGGCGGCCGAGGAGAGGAGGACGGAGGAGAGGGCCAGCGCGGCGGAGAAGGTCTTGATGGAGGTGGAGAGGGTGTTGTCGTTGGAGGAGGCGGAGCAGGAGACGGTGAGGCGCGCCGGGGAGCGGGCCAGGCGCGGCTTGGCGGCGAAGGCCGTGGAGGTGGCGATGGAGGCGGTGAGGCCGGCCATTGGTGGTGGTGCTGCGTCCGTGGCGCGCGCGCGGGGCGGGGCGTGTGGACAGAGAGGAGTTTGATTCGCGATCGATCGATCGATGGTGGGCGTGTGGACTGGTTTGTGTAAGAGAAGGAGATAAGGAGCGTGGCGGGAGTGGGTGAGGCGGGGATAAGAGGAAGTGAGGTGGGCGGCGGCGATTGGCAGGAGGGAATCCGGCGTGGCCGGGTGGGCGCGCGCCGGCAGATTTTGTGGGGGACGCCGGGCTTGTGGCTGCCGTGAGCCGGGGCCTGATTCTGAACGACTGGGCCGTGTGCTCAGCACTCGTAATATACTGCACCAATATAATGTTAGACTAAGTCTAGTCATTGAGGATATACACAGCCGAAAATAACAAAGACCCATCTGAAGCAAAAATCTAAGAATGTTTTTCAAAACAACGTTTTCATGAAGGGAACATTCGCCCTGGATATATAGGTCCAATCACCATACAATGCCTTCAATAAATAAATAACAAGAGAGCAATCCACCATTGCTAGGTACAATCACTGAAGGTACAACCACTAAAGGTCAAACCTACGATTTTCACTCAATATAGGCATTGAGGATGTGTACATCGTGGCCATTAACCTGCAACCTTCCGCCCGCTAGCCCACCCCGAGAGCCTCGGCCTTGCTTGGGCTAGGTCTACTAGCACGAGCATCTTTCCCACCATGTCCTCGTACTGGCCATGTAGGTTTGCGCCCGATAGATCTGCTCCAGAAAGGCTCCTATTTGCGGGGGTGTTATACACCAACCTGATCGGTAGGTGCAAGCCATCGCACACCCCCTCGATCCTGGGCGATTCAGTGGGCCGCGGCCCATCGCATGTAAGTTCCCTTTTTCTTCCATTTTTGTATTTTCTTTTCTGTTTATATTTCTTTTTTATAATCTATTTAAAAAAATTGAGAAAAAATATTTCACAAAGTTTCAACAATTGTTTTGAAACTGAACAACTTTTGGATTTGGACATTTTTTAGATTTGAATATTTTATTTAAAAAACATGTTTTTAATGAATATTTCAAAATTTGAATTTTTATCTGGAAAATTGTTTTGAAACTGAACAACTTTTGGATTTGAACATTTTAAAAAAAAGCTGGCTTTGAACATTTTCCAGATATGACTGTAATTTTAAAATCTGAACAATTTTAAAATTTGAATATTTTTCCAAAAATAATTTCTTTTAAACTGAACATTTTTCGAAAAAAAACATCTTTTGTTTGAACATTTTCGGGAATAAATAAAAATTCGGATATGACATGAAAAAACCAAAACGGAACCGAACAAACTGACTAAGCTCGGCATAAAAGAATAAACCACGATTATGGGCGGGCCCCATAAGAACGTTTGGGGGCGTGCGGCACTAGGTCGGTGCCGACCTGCTTGATGTATAGGGATTGCGTCTATTTGCCGACCTGGCCGGCGTGAGCAGCACTCCGCATACCCCACACCCGCAGCAGTTTAATGGGCCGTGACCCAACATTAGGTAACTCAACTTTCCTTTTCTTTTGTTTTTTTTCTGTTTGTTTTTTGTTTGTTTTTAAAATCTAAACTTCTTTTCAAAAACCAAACAATTTTGAGAAATTTAACTTTTTAAAAATTGAACTATTTTAGATCTAAACAAATTAAAAATTTGAACAATTTAAAAAAATATACATATTTTAGAAAATGTAAATATTTTTCAAAAAAAAACATTTTTTCTAAATTTGAACAAATCTTGAAGCTTGAATTTTTTTGAAATATGAATAAATTTCAAAACTTGGAAAATTTTGAAGTCTGAACAAATTCAAAACTTGAATAAATTTAGAAATCTGACTAATCAAAATCTGCACAAATTTTAATTTTAAACGAATTTCGAAATTCGAATATTTCCCTCCGCTCTGATTCTCGTGTGTTGCTGCAGTACGGGCGAATCCTATCCACCGGATTGTGCGGCCCCTATCTCGGGCGGACCACATGGAAGGGGCATTATGGGCCAGCCCATTAGCATGACAATGTATTTCTCCTCCGGATCTTGTTTCTGCTTTTCAGTTTCTTTGTTTTGTTTTTTCGAGGTTTTTTCTATTTCTAGTTTACTACGAGTTATTTCATTTTTTGAACTTTTTAAGACTCGAAGTTTTTAGTTTTTGAACTTCTTAAAAATTTGATTATTTTAAAATTTTGAACATTTTTTTATTTTTGAGATTTTTAATTTCGAACTTTTTCAAGTTTGAATATTTTTCAAATTTGAACTTTTCCAAGTTTTGAACTTTTTCGTATTTGGATTTTTTTGAACTTTTTAAAAATTTGAACATATTTCAAGTTCGAACATTTTTAAAATTTGAGCATATAGTTAATGTTTGAATATTTTTAAATTTGAACAATTTTTAATTTTGAACTTTTTTACGTTTGACCAAATTTTAACATTATTTTGAAATTCGAAGTTTTTTCAAAAAATTGAAAAATTCAAAAAAAAAACCCGCCAGGGAACTGAATGTACGGAAACATAAATAGAGAACGAAGCAAATTCTAGACGTAAACTATGTTGAATAAAAACAAACTGCTATTCCAAAAGACAATGGAGGAAATAGGGGAATCCTATTTCCTGCCACCAGTAGAAAAAGGGCCTTTAGTCCCGATTGTGCATGATCAAACTTCCCGTTCGGTCACCCATCCTCCCACTACTTTAGCACTAGCACGCTTAACGTTCGAGTTCCATCCCGTCCCGCATCCAACTGCTTCGCGCGCATGTATGTGATACTAGTATCATATCAATCCTATTAACATGCTGGTCGATGTCACATTTCTTTATTGTTTGAATTTCAAATAATTCTTTTAATATATAAAAGTAATGATGTAATAATAATCTTGAATAAATAAATGAATATTAACTTTTTAATATGAATTATTTTTTACTTTTTCAATTTTTAATTTTTTTTCAATTTTTTAATTTTTTTTTTTGCCAAACCTAAAACCTAAAAATTTGAAAATCTAAAAATTAGGTAAAAGTAATACTAATCTTTATGCAGGATGCAATTATTAATTTTAATTTTTTTAAAAAAAATATATATAATCCTGAATTTATAGCAAAAACTAAAATCTACCTGCTTTCGTATTTTCATTTGGAATTTTGAGAATCTAAAATTTGGCTAACCGGGTAAACCCTGGTGAATTCGGTCCAAACTTTTTCCCACGATCATTTTGATATATTATACGTGTTTTTCGACATCGTATGCAAAAGTTAATGGGGTTTTACCATTTTTCAAACTTTTACTGCAAAAAAAGTGAAAATTCAAATTAATTAATTTTCCCTAATACTAGGTTGCATAACATACAAGAATTTGAAAACATTTTATTTTTTGAATTTTCTATCATTTTATTTTCTAGGTGCAGGTGGTGGGGAGCCAAAAACCAGGAAAAACCTTTAATCCCGGTTGGGGACACCAACCGGGACTAAAGAGGCCTGCGCCAACCGGCAGCCCACCATAGCCCTTTAATCCCGGTTGGTGAGCATTAGTCTCGGTTCACCAGCAGAACCGGGACTAAAGATCCCATTATTCTCGGGTCAAAGTATTTGGGGACTAATGGGTTGGGATGGAAGGTCTTTTTTCTACTAGTGCGTCCAGAAGCAGGCTTAATAGGGTACGCCAGCGTGAGATCGCTTTTCGGGCAGGCCCATTAACGCGCAAGAGAGTAGAATTCTCCGATTTTCCCGGTTTTGCAAACTTTTAGGTTATTGCTGTTTCTTCGGCTCTAGCTGTTTCTGCGGTAAGGATGGCAATTTTATCCACGGATACGGGTATCCATGGATATCCGGTCGAATGGGCACGGGTATAGAGGGATGATTAGCCCCATGGATTTTATGGGGCGGATATCCGATAACTCATGGGGCGGGCATGGGTAGAGGTTTTGCCCCATGGATATCCAATATATATCCGGTTGACATGTGGTCCCACATGTCAGTGAGATATGGGATTTTACCTAGGCCTAGCTTCCCCTACCTTGAGGCCAAATTCAGTGAGTCTAACACGTAACCACCGATTACCACTTCTTTCATGGCTTCCCCCTATGAATCCCTCAGACTCTTTGAGGGAATGCTTGGCCAGCGGCCCTCCCTTCCACCTCTCCGGCAGTCCGACTCTCCTCTGCCAAGGAGACGCACTGGTAGGAGTGGGCTTGCTCTCATCTCATCATACTTCCTCCTTCTCATATTCATTGCCTACATAATTATTGCTAAAAATGCTACAAAAATATTGTTGAAATGCTGCTAAAATATTGGTGTTATGCACAAATATGTTATGTTCATGCAATAGTGCGTAAACACATAGATATCCATGGATATCCGGATATCCAGTGGATTTGGATTTGGAGCGACATTCATGTCCATGAATACTTTCATGGGCGGGGCAAAGCGAGACTGATGGATTTGGGCATGGATCTGGTTTTGGTATATCCGTCCAAACCCGCTCCATTGCCATCCATATTCTGCGGTTTTTTTTTTCTATTTTTTTCTTTTTATGTTTCTTTCTTTCGGTTTTAAAATAATTTTTAAATTCGAGAAAATTACAAATTTTAGCAAATTTCAAATTTAAGAAAATTTTAAATTCGAGTAAATTTCAAAGTTAAGCAAATTCCATAGTTAGGCAACCACTGGGCTAGAGGTTGGCTCATGTTTAACGAGAAAAATGGTGATACTTCTTTTTAATGGGCCGGTTGATGTGAGATTGCCTTCAAGCGATTGGCCGCTCGCACGCGCACTGCTGGGCGCGGTATGGGAGCGGCTAACCATGGTTTATAACCATCGCTAAGAGGAAACCGTTAATGGGCCTGGCCCATTAGTTCGGTTGTTTTAAAATTTCTCAAATTCGAAATTTCTTTAGATTTGAAATTTTCTCATAATTAAAATTTTCTCATATTCGAAAATTGCTTATATTTCAAATTTGCCCAGATTCAAAATTTGCTCAAATTTAAAATTTGCTCATATTAAAAATTTGCTTACTCTGTAATTTGTTCGAAATTTAAATTTACTTAACTTTAAAATTTGCTCAACTTTAAAATTTGTTAAAAAAGAAAAATCGAAAAATCGAAAAAATCAAAGAAAAATCTAAAGAAAACCGAAACCCAAAAAAACCATTAAAACGACATAAACCGGAAAAACCCGAGACCTACTAGCTCCCTGCCTGTTGATGGGCTGTGGCCTAAACTCTCCCCCCATCACCCGCGGGGGCAAAACCTATACACCGACCAGGTCGCAGGCGCACACAGTCGGGTATGGGCCAGGCCCATTTATGTCTGTTTAGTTTGTAGCTTTTTCTTTTTTTTTTTTTTCTTTTTCTGTTTTCTTTTCTTTTTTCTGTTTTCGGTTTTGTTTATATTTTTTAGATTCGAAATTTTTAATTTTAAAAATTATTTAAATTGAGAAAATGTTTAAATTCAAAAATGTTCAAATCTAAAAACCATTCAAATCTGAAAACCGTTCAAATCTAAAAACCGTTCAAATCTGAAAACCGTTCAAATTTGAAAACCATTCGAACGTGAAAAATTTACAAATTTTTAAAAAATGTTCATATTCGAATTTTCAAAATTTTGAATAAAAAATAAAAAAATGTTAAAATTCAAAAACTGTTAAAATTTCAAAAAAAAATAAAAAAATGTTTCAAATTCGAAAAATGTTCAAATTTTGAAATATTTAAATTTCATAAAAAACTAAATTTGAAAATTCCAGATTTTAAAAATCAATTTTATAAAGAATCAACTTTTAAAAAACGTAAAAAGAAAAATCGAACAGAAAAAAACGAAATAGCAAAAAAAAACTAGGATTGTTGGCCCGGCCCAACAACCCGCCGGGGGGGGGGGGGTGCGGCACCTAGTCCGCGTCGACCAGGTCGGCATACAGCACCCCCACCCGCGGGTGATGAATAGAATTTCAGGGACGGTATAGGGCACCCGGAAACAGGTGACGTGGACACGATCGAGCGGACCGTACATGGGCCGAGCCCAGCGAAGTCCAGAACATACGATTCCTCGAGCGGCGCCGAGCGGGTGTCCCTATGCTCCGCTTTAAGCGAAGCTTCTGATCATCTCCGCATACCTCCAGCAGCAAATTGGCTCGGCCCATTAGTGGTTTTAAAGATGTATCTAAGTTGCGCGTGTGTAAGAGTCCGGCACTGTTTTCGTCGATGGATTTCAGTGTCGTTCGTTTTCGACTGCTTTGTTCTTTTGTCTCAAAAATCGCTCCCTACCTGAAAATTTTGATGCTATAAATATTTAAATTTGAAAAATGATTAGATTAAAAAAATGTTCATGTAAAAGAACCAAATATGAAAAAATTCAAATAAGGAAAATTTTCAAATTTGAAAAAAGACAGAAAAAGTTTAATTGAAATATGAAAAATGTTCAAATCTACAAAATGTTCAAACTCAAAAAGGTTAAAATTTGAAAAATGTTCAAACTCAAAAAATGTTTCAATGTTAAAAATGTTCAAACTAAAAAATGTTCAATGTTAAAAAAAAAGTTCAAATTTTAAAAATGTTCAAAATAAAAAAAATGTTCAAACTCAAAAAATGTTTCAATGTTAAAAATGTTCAAAATTTTAAAAAATGTTCAAACTAAAAAATGTTCAATGTTAAAAAAAGTTCAAATTTTTAAAAAGTTCGAACTAAAAAAATGTTCAAATCTGAAAAATGTTCAAACTAAAAAAAAATCAATTTAAAAATTCGGCTTAAAAAAGTTAAAAAAAACGTGACAGAAAAACCGGAGAAAACCAACAAAACCCGAAAAAGAAAAAAAAATACTAAAACCAGAGGAAACCCGAGAAGCTGAATCAAAAACCGAAGCAAAAGAACTACCTGCCGTTATATGGGCCGGCCCATAACTATGAGTGCCCTGTGCGGAGAGACAGATAGCTCCCGCAATAGGCGGAGAATAGGAATCACGGCGCCGAGCGGAATCGACGGAAGAGCGATGAATATGCTCCCTGCACTACGGGCCTGCTTGGACACTTCCCGATCAATGCCGGATTGAGACGAACCCGATCAACCGGGTGGAGAACAAGGATAGTCTAGGGCCTGGGCGGAGAAAAAAACACCGACGGAGCAGTCGCGCCGAGGTGATACGGGCGACCGGTGGAGCTCTTTTGGTGGCGGCACATCCGGAGTGGTGCGAGGCTCGATGTGTATGAAGGGTCAGGGTCAGCTAACTCTTGAGTCTTGTCTTGACATGGAAATTAAAGGCTCCTAAAACTGAGAATACACCTTGAGACATGTTGTCAGCGTGCTCTAAAATCTAGCCGAGCCAAAGCCTGAAGATTTCGGCCGTTCAACAAACCGGATTGCTCATCCATTAAAGCCAATTATTCTACAGCTATGGGGACACTAGTGGAAAACAGGGCTTCCGTGGGAGCCTTTTGTCGCGCGGCCTGCACCGCGACAAATGGCAGGCCACGTCGCCCGAAACCATGTGGAGCGCGCGGAGGCTTTTGTCGCGGCCGGCCGTATTACGACCCGCGACAAAAGGGGCACCCCTTTTGTCGCGGGTCGTAATACGGCCCGCGACAAATGTCCCCCTATATATATAGAAGCAGCCACCACCTCCCCCACCTCATTTTTTCCTTGGTGGTGAAGGTGGAGGTGTATGCTAGCTCATTTTTTCTACATGTGCACAAGAGGTGTTTGATGGAATGCTTGTGAGAGGGATGCCACTTGGTTTTATTTGATAAGATTTCTCCTTTTTGATCCTAAAAGGTTAGCAACTATTTTCTCGACTATATATATATGCATAGTCCGTACAATACTAATTTTAGCAAGGTGATTGCATCTGATACATATATAATTGTACTTATGATGCAGATGAGTCATCCATGGATGTACGGTAACCGATGTGCCCGCTTTGAGAGGGCGTGAATTCTTTCCTGCTTGTGGCGAGGCCAACAAGTCGAAGCAAGGTTTTATGTCTGTCCATGTCTAAAATGTAAGAACGAGAAGGATTACTCTTGCTCAAGAGACATTAAGAGCCACCGCTTCGGTTTGGATTCATGTCCAGCTATAATGTTTGGACCAAGCACGGAGAAGAAGGGGTTATGATGGAAGACGGCGATGAGGAAGAAGATAATGATGACCCATACCGATCTATGTTCTCTGAATGCGTGAAACGACAATGAAGAAGAAGGAGGTGAAGAAAAGGCATCAGATGATCCTGTTGATGATGATCTTCGTCGGGCCATTTCTGATGCAAGAAGAGACGGCACGGATAAGGAGAGGTTGCAGTTCGACAAGATGTTAGAGGACCACCACAAATTGTTGTACCCAGGTTGTGAAGATGGGCATAGAAAGCTGGGTAGCATATTGGAATTGCTGAAATGGAAGGCAGAGGTCGGTGTGACTGACTCGGGATTTGAGAAATTGATGATAATATTAAAAAGCTGTTTCCAAGAAATAATGAATTGCCCATCAGTACATATGAAGCAAAGAAGCTTGCGCCCTCTAGGATTAGATGTGCGAAGATACATGCATGCATTAATGACTGTATCCTCTACCGCGAGAAGTACGAGAATTTGAATAAATGCCCGATATGTGGTGCATTGCGGTATAAGATCAGAAAAGATGACCCTGGTGATGTTGAGGCGAGCCACCCAGGAAGAGGGTTCCTGCGAAGGTGATGTGGTATGCTCCAATAATACCACGGTTGAAACGTTTGTTCGAAACAAAGAGCATGCCAAGTTGTTGCGATGGCACATGGAAGAACGTAAGAAAGACGCGATGTTGAGGCACCCCGCTGATGGTCGGCGGTGGAGAAACATCGGGAGAGAGTTTCCGGATTTTGCGGGTGAGGCAAGGAACTTATACTTTGGTCTAAGTACAGATGGCATGAATCCTTTTGGGGAGCAGAGCTCCAGCACCTGCCCGTGACTCTATGTATCTACAACCTTCCTCCTTGGTTGTGCATGAAGCGGAAGTTCATTATGATGCCAGTGCTTATCCAAGGCCCAAAGCGGGCAACGACATTGATGTGTACCTAAGACCATTAGTCGATGAACTTTTGGAGTTGTGGGCCAAACCAGGTGTACGTGTGTGGGATGAGCACACGGAGCAAGAATTTGACCTACGAGCGTTGCTATTCGTAACCATCAATGATTGGCCTGCTCTCAGTAACATTTCAGGACAGACGAACAAAGGATACAATGCATGCACATGTTTAGATGAGACTGAAAGTAAATATTTGGGAAAAAGCAGAAAAGTTGTGTACCCGTTCAATCGTCGTTTCCTTCCGCGCAAGCATCCCTTAAGGGAAAAAGGCAAGCATTTCGATGGCGAGGCAGACCGCCGTCCGAAGCCTGTCCCCCGTAGTGGTGCTGATATATTTGACATGGTCAAGGATTTAAATGTTATCTTTGGAAAGGGTCCAGGCAGTCGACCTGTTCCGAAAGACGATGACGGACACGCGCCCATGTGGAAGAAGAAATCTATTTTCGGGAGCTAGAATATTGGAAAGTCCTGGAAGTCCGCTCTGCAATCGACGTGATGCACCTGACCAAGAATCTTTGTGTGAATATTCTAGGTTTTAGGCGTGTATGGAAAGACAAAAGATACAACGAAGCACGGGAGGACCAGGAACTTCATAAAGGACGAAACGGCAATCATCCGGGCAGTTTGTAGGGGCACTATGCTCTTACCAAACAAGAGAAGGAGATCTTTTTGAAGCCCTATTCAGTATCAAGGTTCCGTCTGGTTTCTCGTCGAATATAAAGGGGATAGTAAATATGAAGGAGAAAAATTCCAGAACCTGAAGTCCCATGACTGTCACGTGCTTATGACACAATTGCTTCCGATTGCATTGAGGGGACTTCTAAAATGTTCGACTAGCCATTGTGAAGATATGTGCATTCCTCAACGCAATTTCTCAAGGTAATGGATCCAGAAACTTTGTCAGGATTACAGGAAGATGTGGTCCAATGTCTTGTCAGCTTCGAGTTGTTGTTCCCACCATCCTTCTTCAATATTATGACGCACCTCCTCGTTCACCTAGTTGAAGAGATTAGAATTCTCGGTCCTGTATTTCTACACAATATGTTCCCCTTCGAGAGGTTCATGGGAGTCTTAAAGAAATATGTTCATAACCGAGCTAGGCCGGAAGGAAGTATCTCAAAGGGCTACGGAACTGAGGAGGTCATTGAGTTTTGTGTTGACTTTCTTCGACCTTAAGCCGATTGGTGTTCCTGAATCTCGGTATGAGGGGAGGCTGACTGGAAAAGGCACACTAGGAAGGAAAACAACGGTGTGGAGGGACAAGATTTCTTTCAATCAAGCGCACTACAGTTCTATACAATTCCAGCTTGGTGGCTCCGTACATCGAGAAACATAAGAATGTTTTACGAGAAATAAAGGCCAGCCCGAGTCCTTGATTACACGTCAACACATGAATACCTTCGGCAGTTGGTTGCAAAGACATCTCATTAATGACCCATCTGCGGTGGAGCAGCTGTACTTGTTGGCCAGGTTACCATCTTCAAACATATGTACATTCCAAGGGTACGAGATAAATGGGAATACATTTTACACGATCGACCAAGATAAAAAGAGCACCAACCAAAACAGCGGTGTCCGCTTCGATGCAAAAGACGAGAATGGGCAGACCACCACATATTATGGATACATAGAGGAGATATGGGAACTTGACTATGGTCCCACTTTTAAGGTCCCTTTGTTTCGGTGCAAATGGGTGAAGCTCAGCGCTATACATATTGACGATAAGTACGGTATGATAACAGTGGATCCCAACAATCTTGCGTACTGGACGAGCCTTTTGTCCTAGCCAGCGAGGTGGCTCAAGTTTTCTACGTGAAGGACATGTCTAGCAAATCAAGAAAAAGAAATCAACAAAAGAATACATCAATCGAGGAGCCAAAGCGCCACATAGTTCTTTCGGGGAAAAGAAACATCGTGGGAGTGGATGACAAGACAGACATGTCGAAGATTATAATAAGTTTAAAGAAATTCCGCCCTTCACGGTGAAAATTGACCCAAGCATCTTGCTAAATGATGAAGATTCTCCATGGCTACGGCGTAGAAGATCACAACACTAGATGGCGATGTAATAATGTATTCTTCATATATAGTTCCCAAGACAATCTCTACATTTATGTAATAATGAAGATTAAACCCTTGGCTTGTTGATCTGCTTGGCAAGGCGTATCGATGCTCCTTTTATAGGCACGGCCGCTTGTACTTTGTCTTATTCCTTCGACAGCCGTCGTGCGCTACATGCTTTATCTCATCGAGCGTCGTCCACGCGTCCTTATCCGGCCGACACCTTTAGTCGCGGTTGCAGCCACCAACCGTGACAAAAGGTTACCGACACATCCTTATCCTGCCGACAGCTTTAGTCGCGGTTATCCTGCCGACAGTTTGTAATTTAGTATATGTATGTACTTAATTAGTTAGTATATGTATTTTGTATAGTTAGTTTATAATTAGTATATGGATTTAGTTTGTGCTTTAGTATATGTATTTGGTATACGGACGACTCCTCCACCGACACCCTCTCTCGCAAACTAGCTAGCGTCGACACCCTCTCTCTCGCAAACACGCGTCCACCGACACCCTCTCTCTCTCTCTCGCAAACACGCGTCACCGACACCCTCTCTCTCTCTCGCACGCGTCGCCGACCTCTCTCCTCTCTCGCAAACACGCGTCGCCGACACCCTCTCCCTCTCGCAAACACGTGTCGCCGATTAGGGTTAGGGTTTGGTTTGTGTTTGATTAGGGTTAGGGTTTGGTTTGTGTTTGATTAGGGTTAGGGTTAGAACATGTACTTATCGATTTAATTCTTTTGCAGAAACAATGGATCCATTCCAACGGGACTTGGAACAGGAAGACATGTTCGCGAAAATAATCCGCGATGGTACAGAAGCCGACCGAGAAGACCGCGACTCCGGTGATGGAGAAGCCCGCGGCTCGGTCATGGAGAAGCCGGCGGCTCCGGTCATGGAGAAGCCGACGGCTCCGGTGACGGAGAAGCTGACGACGGCTCCGGTGACGGAGAAGCCGACGGCTCCGGTAAGCCGGCGGATCATGGAAGCCGGTGACGGAGAAGCGACGACGGCTCCGGTGACGGAGAAGCCGCCGGCGGTGACGGAGAAGCCGACGGCTCCGATCATGACGAGGTATTAATGGAATTCTATATGTACATATGTATTGAGGCATTAGTATAGAGGCATTAATGCAATTCTATATATATGTATTCTCTTAGGCCTCCGAAGATAAGATAGAGAAACGAGGCCCGGCAAAGAAGTTGACCAAGAAAGACCACTTCACAATTGAAGCTATATCACCGGAAGGCCAACCGGTGGTACCCGAGATTGTCGGAGTGAAGTTCAAAAATCAGTGCGGAGTTGTGGTTAGAGATCGTATCCCGATCACGTGGAGAATGGAACAAGACGAAGAATGTGTCCGAAAATCAGGTTGCCGATAGGTACAAAGACACACTTTTCAGAGACCTCATGGCACATTTCACTTTGCCAGATTTGGGATCGGAGTCTGAGAATGCTAAGCAGCGAGCGCTAGTGAAGAAATGGGCTCTTAAGAAGATGGGGGAACTTTTCGGGCGTATAAGAACCGGTTATGGAAAAATTATAAGAAAGACAAGAAGCCTCCATTATTCGAGAACTACCTAGCGAAGCAGGAGCATAACTGGGAAGAATTTGTGAGGTACAAAGAATCAGAGGAGGCTGTGTGTCAAGAAAAATAAGAAGAATGCAAGCGAGAAGAAATATCACCATCATACGGGGCGAGGGGGCTACGGAAGAGCCATGCCTAAGTGGGATGCACAAGAGGCTGAGATGGAGCTGAACGGGATCACTCCAGAACCCACGCGAGAAGGATGGGACACAAGGGCTCGAAATTGGTTCCTCGCGCATGGCTGTGAGTATGACATGAAGACAGGGAACATTGTTGAAAGTGACACCAGGGTTAGGGTACCCAGGACAAAAATGGATTGAAGTGACGACAGATATAAAGGCGGGAAAACTAAAGTTTGCTCCCGATAGAGAGAAAGACTTGCTGACGCTTGTCCTCGGTAATCCTGAGAAGGGAGGACGAACAAGAGGCTTCGGCCCTAGTGTTCCGTGGTCGCTTGGGTTTCCGGCCGACGCGGAGACTTATAGAAGCGAGAGCTAAACAACGCCAGCTGGAGGTGCAGAATGACCGGATGGCCGAGTTCCGACTTGACCACAGCAGCGGGAGCTTCAGCCAGGGAGATAAATGAACTAAAAGGACAGCGCCCGCTAGATAATACCGCCACATATCTCAGCGACGAGACAAAGCGTGGCCGACTCGGAGGCCCCTTCTACACGGATGATGATAGATGCCGGTCCTGGCGACCCCTTGGATGGAATCAAGGAGCAAACACCTTGTGATCTCCATGAGGTGTTCAGGAAGGTTTCTGTTAAGGTGGCGGTCGGCTATGTCTTACCGGCATTTGGACCTGAAGGTGAGCCGGCAACATGGCATGGCAATCCGATTCCAGTGGCTATGCTCGTGTCGGGGTGGATTCGTTGTCCCGTCGTGGGGGACATTGGAGCTCGATATCCCCTGGAGGTGATGGGGGCTTACACTCGAGAGGTGCTGGGAGAAGTCATTCTCTGGGAAAAGAAGAACATCGCTGCCAGCTGGGTAGCCCCTAGTACCGGTCGTCCGAGCAGGTCACCATCACCTCCTCCAGATGATCGCAGCCACCATCACCTCCTCCTCGATCACATGTCGCCACCATCACCCCATGGGTACGACGTCGACCACGACATCGGTAGTCCATCTCCATCTCCAGCGCCGCTGCCTCCGCCCAAAAAGACTCGGAATGCACCCAGCGGAAGCGTTTCAAGAGTCTGTCCGCAAGAGGTCGCCCTCCCAAAAGTACCAAAGGTTCCTCCCCCCGTCCTTACGATCGTACCCCGGAGGAAAATGATGCCATTGTTAAGAAAATCAATTATGATTTTTTTCATAAGCCAAAACCTCCTGCGCCAGAGCCATACACAGAGAAGCAAATAGCATATGCTACTAGTTT